>CM069907.1:148307486-148331675 GCA_036172215.1 Camellia granthamiana
ATTTTTCATGATTCCTAATATTACTGCTAAGAATATATTTGGCAAACCAAAGGCACATCTAAACAACCCATTAATCTAATTATGGGATATGAAATCTTGGATGAAGATATTCAAGCTATCGAGACAAATTAATTTGTGAGTTGTATAGAGAGATATATATATATATATTTTTTTTTGTGTAATTTTGGACAGTGCATTAATGTTGCAATAATAGCACATATTTTTTTTTATTTTTTTTTATATTTTTGGTGTAAATGGTAACATGGTAAATATTGACATTGAAGTCTATTTATTTAGGAGCAATACCACATGTACTAAAAGACTTGCTAAAAGTATATGTGTCAAAATATTATTGAATGTCTTAGTATTATTACTGTTCTGATAACCAATCATATTTTACATCTTGCACTTTTAATAAGATTTTTAGTAAAAATGTTATCAATAGAATTATTCTTTCTTCAGAGGGACATCGATATACAGCCTTCATGCCTCATGGTTTATGCGGCCAACTATACGAAACAAGATTTGTCCAGGAAATTCTTTTGTTATAAAGTGAAAGATTCACTTTGAAGTACATTAACCTGTACTAAAAATTCTTTATGAATTTTTTATTGAAAAAATTATTAAAAAGTTCAATCTACGGAGGGTATAAGATATTAGATCTAGGGTATAAGGTATTAGATTTAGTGAATATTTTTTGATAGTGAGAGGTTTATCTATTTGATTATATATTCAATTTTTTTGACTATCTGTTCAAATATTTTTTTTATTTGTTTAATTTTTCAACTATCTATTCAATTTTTCCCCTTATTTATTCAAGTATCTGTCCAAATTTTATTATTTGTTGAAATTTGATCTATGTGAAATTTTGTATCTATGTACTAGATTATTTTCTATCTGTTCAAATTTGTATCTATTTGTTCAAATTTTTTCTTATCTGTTCAATTTTTTTTATTATTATTATCTATCTATTCATCTTTTATCTGTTACAATTTATCAAGCATATCAAATTATCTCTTGAAATTCACAAGCTTATCCAACATATCAAACTCTTTAAATCTATCTATCCAAATAAGCCACTATCTGTTAAAATTTTGAACAAATCTGTAACTTTGTTTGTAACGCCCCAAAACTATGTACATTTGATAAACCCAATTTAACTCATAATATAATCTAATCCTCAATTATTTCATCATTAATATGAGAGAGAATAATAAATATTCCATTCATTAATGTAAGCACCAAATTTTCCCTCCCTTCTATTCATGACTTTTCCAGTGAGCATTGCCACCGTGATTAAATTTGGGTATCACATTTTGAAGGATTTTATTAATGTGTAGTGTCAGCGCACATATTAAAAAACTTAAAAGGATGGTACATTTTACATAAAAGTTAGCAACATAAAAAATATATAATTTTTTTTAACATGTGTTTTTAAGAGCACACATTAATAGATTTAATTTTAAATACTAAATAACGTATCATTAATCATTCACTAACAATATACGATGAATTAGAAGGTAATGTCCCTTGAACCAACACATTGGTGAAATTAAATAATACATTTGGTGTGCATTCAAATTTTAAATATAAACTGTTTATTTATTTTTTTAAATGATGAAATCATATTATTTTAATTTTAAATGAATTTGAATTTTTCTTTAACAGATAATCAACCCAGAAGGTGAGTATGCTTTCAATAAATGTCCCATTTACTACCAATTTTATATATGAAAGATCTCATTACGTCATTAGAGTGAAATTTGGGAGTGATGTTTTAGCATTTTAAATATTTTCTGTCATTAAAATTAAATTTAGGAGTAATCTTTTAACGTTTTAAGCATTTTTCCTAATGATAGTATACTGTTACCAAATCAAATACTCAATCAGTACATTTAAAGGGCATTAAAGGGTGAGTTTATTTAGTAGTTGGTAGGCATTTACATGATAAGATTTGACGTTATATATGCACATGTAGAAATAACAGGACTTGATAATATTTGTATTTTTCATTTCATTTCTAAATTTACATCTTTTCTTGTTATAGGAATTTTTTATTTTTTATTTTATTTTTTTTTATTTCAAAGTTATAAACAATAACCAGCCTAGCTCATCACAACTAAGAATATATTTGGCAAGCATAATGCCATGAACACATATGAGCAAAGGAGGACATTTAATTAATTGGTATTTAAGATATGATTATGAATGCTTCACAACATCAATAATGTACACCATCAACAATTCCAAAGTTCATCCAAATATACACGTTACCAACATGGATCTGTTAATACATATCAAATATTTTCCCTTTTGATGAATTGAAATAAAAATTCAATGTGGATCAGGCAATTATTGATACATTTTTACTGCTATAAAACTCTTTTAGCATATGATTATTTTTTAAAAAATTCACTATTTATTTTTGATATGTATAGCTTGATATTTCTAGTACCGTTACACCACAAGTAGTACCAATTCATTTTAATACCATTACTTAAAACCTTACCAACAGTCTTAATTGCCATCCCAATTTACAAAAATAAACTGACTTACTTGATTGTAGGAAAGAAATTTTTTAACATAAAAAAATATATGAAAAGATCATTAACAAGTAAAACAATTTCTTAGAATCATTAAAATATATAAAATTCAAGAGAGCAAGACAAACAACCATACATTTTAAAATTAAAAACACACTATGCATTAGATAGAAAGGACTAAAAGGGTTTTTCACATGAAACTAGGATCTCTCTCATGGGAAAAAAAAACTAGACCACATAAGATTGTGGTTGTCTCCAAATGGCACCATCATTTTATCCCCATCAAAACCCATATTCTCATAATGTGGATTGTTCATCCATTCATTGAACCCGTGTGACCTTTTCATAGCATGCATGGCCAAATCAACACCCAATAACTTCTCTTTCTTTCTATGCATTCCATTGCTAAGCATTTCTTTGGTATTCTTCAATGCCACCGGTGCAACTTGTTGCGGAGTTTTCTTCAACGATTCAATCTTCTTTCCAATTTCCTTCAAATTTTTATCTATCAACCAATTAAGATCGCATTGATCCACCATGGACAAGTTTTGGAGCCCTCTCCCACTCAAACACTGATACATGACTTCTATCATCTCCTTCTCTCGATTATCCTTGAGTTTTTTCTTGAGTTGTTCATTCACTTTCGCTATCCTTTGTCTAATGAAGCTTTCTTGGGTCATCATTTTCTTACTCTGTTCCATCTCGGGCATTCTCTCAAACTTTGCCAGCACGCGTTGGACTCCCAAGTTGTTTGGCCAAACCTCAGGTTGAGACTCGTATGGACTCTGTATAATCGCGCATGCATCAATGCCACATAGAGTGCTTAGCTCGCTCACCTTCTTCATCAGACCCTTCTTCCTTCTATTGAATGTTGCTTTTCTTGCTGAGTCGTTGGTGATGAATGCAAGCTTAAGCTTCACCTTCTGTCTAGTCATGGCTAATTAGCTAGACTAAAGAGGCAAAAATTAGAACAATATGGTAGTTGGCAAAACCTTTGTGTGGTGTGGTCTCTTGGTCCAAATGTCCAATGATATATATGCACTTATGGAGATACAAAAATTAATAGTTGCTGGACATAATATTGAATGGGAAGATTTGGGTTATAAATTATATCTTTCCGTTATGAAAATTTCAATTCAATGTCCGAATTAACCCAGTTGAGAGTTTCTTACTTTTGGCTTAGCCACGGGGTTATAAATTATATTTTTCCATTATGAAAATTTCAATTCAATGTCCTAATTAACCCAGTTGAGAGTTTCTTACTTTTGGCTTAGCCACTTGAACTTTATGGTAGCCAATCTCTTGATTGCATTCATATATATTATCTATACACGTGTCTTAAGTTTCGTTATATATTCATAATTTCCTCCTTTGCTCATATGTGTTCTTGGCATTATGCTTGCCAAATATATTCTTAGTTGTTATGAGCTAGGCTGGTTATTGTTTATAACTTTGAAATGATCAAAAAAATATATTCCTATAACAAGAAATGATGTAATTTTAGAAATGAAATGAAAAATACAAATATTATCAAGTCCTATTATTTCTACACGTGCATATATAACGTCAAATCTTATCATGTAAAGGCCTACCAAACACTAAATAAACTCACCCTTTAATGCCTTGTAAATGTACTGATTGAGTATTTGATTTGGTAACAGTATACCATCATTAGAAAAAATGCTTAAAACGTTAAAACATCACTCCTAAATTTAATTTTAATGACAGAAAATATTTAAAATACTAAAGCATCACTCCCAAATTTAATTCTAATGACATAATGAGATCTTCCATATATAAAATTGGTAGTAAATGAGACATTTATTGAAAGCATACTCACCTTCTGGGTAGATTATCTGTTAAAGAAAAATTCAAATTGATTTAAAATTAAAATTATATGATTTCATCATTTAAAAAAAATAAAAATAAATAAATAAACTATTTATATTTAAAATTTGAATGCATACCAAATATATTATTTAATTTCACCAATGTGTTGGTTTAGGGGATCTTACTTTCTAATTCATCGTATATTGTCACTAATGTGCTCTTAAAAATACATGTTAAAAAAAATTATATATTTTTTTTGTTGCTAACTTTTATGTAAAATATATCCCATCCTTTTAAGTTTTTTAATATGTGCGCTGACACTAGACATTAATAAAATCCTTCAAAATGTGATAACCAGATTTAATCACGGTGGCAATGGCATAATTACAAAGACAGCTTTTCATGAAAAAAAATTATTTAATGTTTTTGGAGCATTCTGCCAATTTATTTATTGGTGATATTTTTCAATAAATTTTTTTAAACAAATAATTATTCGAGTATTGTTATTCAGGCTCAAAAATTAGATGCCCTTTTTAGATCTAGTGATGTGTCAAGAAAATGATTGGTTGATAATTAAATATTATCTAATTATCAACCAATCATCTTGTTGACGTATCACTGAATTTAGAAAGTGAGTCTAAAAAGTGGATTTGTGTATCATTTTTTAATTATTATGGCCTCTTTGGTTACACAAAAAAGTCATGAGCTTATTGGCTTATTTAGGTTGCATCACCTCTCCATTTTTCTGCATGTTTATTCGTAAAAAAAAGAAAAAAAAAAAGAAGTCAACTTATAAGCCATATCCAAGACAACACACTAGTTACGAATTATGAATCAGATTTATTTATTAATGAATCATGTTTCAATTTTTAGTAATTATTATATCATTCTATAAGTATTTATAAAATTTAAATAAAAAATCAACCACTTATAATTTTCACATAATATTTTAATACAAATAAATTAAAATTTACAAACAAACGCCCAAATATTTTAATCATTTATCATTTTGATAAATTTATGGGTTGTTTAGATGTGCCCTTGGTTTGAGCACTGCATTTCTAGAGAATTGGACAACCAACCTCATGAAATTATACATTGCAGTTCTTTTTTTTTTTAGTAAGTACTTATTACATAAAAATATGAATATATAACGAAACTTGAGACACATGTATAAATAATATATATGAATGCAATCAAGAGATTGGCTACATAAAGTCCAAGTGACTAAATCAAAAGTAAGAAACTCTCTCAACCCAAATTTTCATAACGGTAGAAAGATAATTTATAACTCTTAAACACAAAATATGCTATGAAAAAATTGGAGGGGGGAGGGGGTGCTCCTCTTAGAATTATAATTATTATTAGATCTTCCATATATAAAATTGGTAGTAAATGGGACATTTATTGAAAGCATACTCACCTTCTGGGTTGATTATCTGTTAAAGAAAAATTCAAATTCATTTAAAATTAAAATTATATGATTTCATCATTTAAAAAAAAGAAAAGAAAATAAATAAATAGTTTATATTTAAAATCTGAATGCATACCAAATATATTTTTTAATTTCACTAATGTGTTGGTTTAAGAGACCTTACCGTCTAATTCATCGTATATTGTCAGTGATTAATGATACGTTATTTTAGTATTGAAAATTAAATCTATTAATATGTGCTCTTAAAAACACATGTTAAAAAAAATTATATATTTTTTATGTTGCTAACTTTTATGTAAAATGTACCATCCTTTTAAGTTTTTTAATATGTGCGCTGACACTATACATTAATAAAATCCTTCAAAATGTGATACCCAAATTTAATCAAGGTGGCAATGCTCACTGGAAAAGTCATGAATAGAAAGGATGGAAAATTTGGTGCTTACATTAATGAATGGAATATTTATTATTCTCTCTCATATTAATGATGAAATAATTGAGGATTAGATTATATTATGAGTTAAATTGGGTTTATCAAATGTATATAGTTTTGGGGAGTTACAAACAAAGTTACAGATTTGTTCAAAATTTTAACAGATAGTGGCTTATTTGGATAGATAGATTTAAAGAGTTTGATATGTTGGATAAGCTTGTGAATTTCAAGAGATAATTTGATATGCTTGATAAATTGTAACAGATAAAAGTTGAATAGATAGATAATAAAATAAAAAAAAATTTTGAACAGATAGGAAAAAAATTTGAACAGATAGATACAAATTTGAATAGATAGAAAATAATCTAGTACATAGATACAAAATTTCACATAGATCAAATTTCAACAAATAATAAAATTTGGACAGATATTTGAATAAATAAGGGGAAAAAATTGAACAGATAGTTGAAAAATTAAACAGATAAATTTTTTTTTGAACAGATAGTCAAAAAAATTGAACATATAATCAAATAGATAAAAGGTAAAATTGGAAGTAAAGTGTCCTTCAAAACACCAAAAGGATTTTTTACCAAACTATTTCACAAATGATAGACCTCTCACTATCAAAAAATATTCACTAAATCTAATGCCTTATACCCTAGATCTAATATCTTATACTCTCCCTAGATTGAATTTTTTAATAATTTTTTCAATAAAAAATTCATAAAGAATTTTTAGTACAGGTTAATGTACTTCAAAGTGAATCTTTCACTTTATAACAAAAGAATTTCCTGTACAAATCTTGTTTCGTATAGTTGGCCACATAAACCATGAGGCATGAAGGCTGTATGTCGATGTCCCTCTGAATGAAGAATAATTCTATTGATAACACTTTTACTAAAAATCTTATTAAAAGTACAAGATGTAAAATATGATTGGTTATAGAAAAATAATAATACTTAGACATTCAATAATATGTTGACACATACTTTTAGCAAGACTTTTAGTACATGTGGTATTGCTCCTAAATAAATAGACTTCAATGTCAATATTTACCATGTTACCATTTACACCAATATATATATATATATATATGTGCTATTATTGCAACATTAATGCACTGTCCAAAATTACAAAAAAAAAAAAAAAATATCCCTGTACAACTCACAAATTAATTTGTCTCGATAGCTTGTATATCTTCATCCAAGATTTCATATCCCATAATTAGATTTATGGGTTGTTTAGATGTGCCCTTGGTCTGCCAAATATATTCTTAGTTGTGATGAGCTAGGTTGGTTATTGTTTATAACTTTGAAATAATAATAAAAAAAATTCCTATAATAAGAAATGATGTAATTTTAGAAATGAAATGAAAATTACAAATATTATCAAGTCCTGTTATTTCTACATGTGCATATATAACGTCAAATCTTATCATGTAAATGCCTACCAAATACTAAATAAACTCACCCTTTAATGTCCTGTAAATGTAGTGATTGAGTATTTGATTTGGTAACAGTATACTATCATTAGGAAAAATGCTTAAAACGTTAAAACATTACTCCTGAATTTAATTTTAATGACAGAAAATATTTAAAATGCTAAAACATCACTCCCAAATTTAATTCTAATGACGTAATGAGATCTTTCATATATAAAATTGGTAGTATATGGGACATTTATTGAAAACATACTCACCTTCTGGGTTGATTATCTGTTAAAGAAAAATTCAAATTCATTTAAAATTAAAATTATATGATTTCATCATTTAAAAAAAAACAAAATAAATAAACAGTTTATATTTAAAATCTGAATACATACCAAATATACTATTTAATTTCACCAATGTGTTGGTTCAAGGGCCCTTACCTTCTAATTCATCGTATATTGTCAGTGATTGATTAATGATACGTTATTTAGTATTTAAAATTAAATTTTATTAGTGTGTGCTCTTAAAAACACATGTTAAAAAAAATTATATATTTTTTATGTTGCTTACTTTTATGTAAAATGTACCATCTTTTTAAGTTTTTTAATATGTGCGCTGACAATAAAATCCTTCAAAATGTGATAATCAAATTTAACAGTGATGATTCGTAGCTCGAATTCGAGGCTCGAATTTGGCTCGAATTCGTCGGAGAAGGAGGAGGAGGAGGAGGGAGGAGGAGGAGGAGGAGGAGGAAGAAGGAGGGAGGGGAGGGGGCCATAAAAATGGCTGGAGGAGGAGTCGGGGCAGGAGGCGGGAGCTGCGACGTGCTGAGACGATTGGAGCTTCTGCGACGACCGGCGGCGTGCTGCGACGAGGACGGCAGGCGGAGGCGGCGGAGGCGACGGGGGCTGCCAGAGACGACGATCGGGCAGGAGGGGCCTCTCTCTTTCTCCCTCTCTCCTCCTCTTCCCCTCTGTTTCTCTCGCCTGTGTTCAACAAAAACGAAGAAGAAGAAGAAAAGAAAGAAAGAAAAGGAAGAAAGAAAAGCAAAAAAAAAAAAAAAAAAAAAATCGAACTCAAAACGACGTCGTTTTGAGTTTCGAGCCGGATTCGAGCCCCAGATTTCGAGCTACCAGTCTTTATTCCAAATTTAATCACGAATAAAGACTGGTAGCTCGAAATCTGGGGCTCGAATCCGGCTCAAAACTCAAAACGACGTCGTTTTGAGTTTCGAATTTTTTTTTTTTTTGTTTTTCTTTCTTCCTTTTCTTTCTTTCTTTTCTTCTTCTTCTTCGTTTTTGTTGAACACAGGCGAGAGAAACAGAGGGGAAGAGGAGGAGAGAGGGAGAAAGAGAGAGGCCCCTCCTGCCCGATCGTCGTCTCTGGCAGCCCCCGTCGCCTCCGCCCGCCGTCCTCGTCGCAGCACGCCGCCGATCGTCGCAGAAGCTCCGATCGTCTCAGCACGCCGCAGCTCCCGCCTCCGGCCCCGACTCCTCCTCCAGCCATTTTTATGGCCCCCTCCCCTCCCTCCTCCTTCCTCCTCCTCCTTCCTCCCTCCTCCGACAAATTCGAGCCAAATTCGAGCCTCGAATTCGAGTTACGAATCATCACTGTTTAATCACGGTGGCAATGCTATAATTACAAAGACAACTTTTCATGAAAAAAAATTATTTTAATGATTTTGGAGCATTCTACCAATTTATTTATTGGTGATATTTTTCAATAAATTTTTTTAAACGAATAATTATTAGAGTATTGTTATGCTGGCCCAAAAATTAGATTCCCTTTTTAGATCTAGTGATGTGTCAACAAGATGATTGGTTGATAATTATCAACCAATCATCTTGTTGACATATCACTGAATTTAGAAAGTGAGTCTAAAAAGTGGACTTGTGTATCATTTTTTAATTATTAAGGCCTCTTTGGGTACACAAAAAATTCATGAGCTTATTGGCTTATTTAGGTTACATCACCTCTCTATTTTTCTGCATGTTTATTCATAAAAAGTAAAAAAAAAAAAAGTCAACTTATAAGCCACATCCAAGACAACAGATTAGTTACGAATCAATCTTATGAATCAGATTTATTTATTAATGAATCATGTTTCAATTTTTAGTAATTAATATATCATTTTATCAGTATTTATAAAATTTAAATAAAAAATCAGCCACTTATAATTTTCACATCATATTTTAATACAAATAAATTAAAATTTAAAAACAAACGCCAAAATATTTTAATCATTTATCATTTTGATAGATTTATGGGTTGTTTAGATATGCCCTTGGTTTGGGCACTCCATTTCTAAAGAACAGGACAACCAACCTCATGAAATTATACATTGCAGGTCTTTGCTTCACAACATCAGTAATGTACACCATCAACAATTTCAAAGTTCATTTAAATATACACATTACCAACATGTATCCATTAATACATATCAAATATTTTTCTTTTTGATGAATTGAAATAAAAATTCAATGTGGATCAGACAATTATTGATACATAACGAATCTAGTCGATTCCCAATTGGTATAGTCAGTTTTACTGCTATAAAACTCTTTTGGCATATGATTATTTTTTAAAAAAATCCACTATTTATTGTTGATATGTATAGCTTGTCATTTCTAGTACCGTTACATCACAAGTTTTACCAATTCATTTTAATACTATTGCTTAAAACCTTACCGACAGTCTTGTCATCCCAATTTACAAAGATAAATTGACTTACTTGATTGGAGGAAGAAATTTTTGAACATAAAAAAATATATGAAAAGATCATTAACAAGTGAAACAATTTCTTAGAATCATTGAAGTATATAAAATTCAAGAGAGCAAGACAAATAACCATACATTTTAAAATTAAAAACACATTATGCGTTACATAGAAAGGACTAAAAGGGTTTTTGACATGAAACTAAGATCTCTCACACGGGAAAAAAGAACTAGACCACATAACATTGTGGTGGTCTCCAAATGGCACCATCATTTCATCCCCACCAAAACCCATATTCTCATAAAGTGGATTGTTCATCCATTCATTGAACCCGTGTGACCTTTTCATAGCATCCATGGCCAAATCAACACCCAATAGCTTCTCTTCCTTTCTATGCATTCCATTGCCAAGCATTTCCTTAGTATTCTTCAATGCCACCGGTGCAACTTCTCACTTTTGGTTTAGCCACTTGGACTTTATGGTAGCCAATCTCTTGATTGCATTCATATATATTATTTATATGTGTCTCCTGAGTTTCGTTGTATATTCATATTTTTATGTAATAAATGCTTATTAAAAAAAAGGACTGTAATATAATTTCATGAGGTTGGTTGTCCTATTCTCTAGAATTGGAGTGCTCAAACCAAGGGCACATCTAAACAACCCAGAAATCTATCAAAATGATAAATGATTAACATGGTAACATGGTAATAGCACATATTTTTTTTATTTTTGGTGTAAATGGTAACATGGTAAATATTGGCATTGAAGTCTATTTATTAAGGAGCAATATTATATGTACTTAAAGTCTTACTAATAGTATATGTGTCAAAATATTATTGAATGGCTAAGTATTATTACTTTTCTGATAACCAATCATATTTTATATCTTGCACGTTTAGTACGATTTTTTAATAGAAGTGTTCTCAATTGAATTTTTCTTTATTCAGAGGGAAATCAACATACAGCCTTCATGAGTCATGGTTTATGTGGCCAACTATACAAAACAAGATTTGTACAAGAAATTCTTTTGTTATAAAGTGAAAGATTCACTTTGAAGTACATTCACTTGTACTAAAAAAATTTTATGAATTTTTTATTGGGAAAATTATTAAAAGGTTCAATTTACAGAGGGCATGTTTATTTGGACGGACTGAATAAGAAGGGATTGTAATCCATTGGATTGTTAGTTATGAGATACATTGTCTTGAACTATTTGGTTAGACTGGATTTGTGTTTAGTCATGGGATTAGTTGTCTGGATTGGATTATTTTTAGTGAATCCAATATTTGGTTGGACAGACTGGATAAGGATAAATACTCATAAGACTATTTTACCCTTGTAATTTATAATTTATAATTTAACAACACTAAAAAAATTTAATTTATAAGGCCATGATGTTTAATTCATTATTTTTAATTAAATTAAATTTATAATTTATATTTTTTATTTAATGTATAATTTTAAATTAACAACACTAAAAAAATAATTTTATTTAATATATAAATTTAATTTATTAACAACACTAAAAAAATTTAATTTATAAGGAAATTTTTTTAATTTATTATTTTTAATTAGATTTAATTTATAATTTATAATTTATATTTTTATTTAATATAGAATTTTAAATTAACAATACTAAAAAAAGATATTAAGTACAAGAGGGTCAAAAATGTAATTTCATAAGCTAATCCCCATGGGATGAGTTATCCCATGATTTCTATTCTACCCTCTCCCATGGGATACAACAATCCCATAAATATGAGACTAATAGTCTGGAGGAACTATTAGTCTGGGGCAAAAATTGGCTACCAAACAACGGACTATTAATCCATCTAGACTAATAGTCCAATCCCATACCCCAATCCTTCAAAACAAACACCACCAGAGGGTATAAGATATTAGATCTAAGGTATAAGGTATTAGGTTTAGTGAATATTTTTTGAGAGTGAGAGGTCTACCATTTATGAAATAGTTTGGTGAGAAATTCTTTTGTTGTTTTGAATAACATTTTATTTCCAATTTTACCTAATATCTATTTGATTATATGTTCAAATTTTTTTTACTATCTGATCAAATATGTTTTTATCTGTTTAATTTTTTGACTATCTGTTCAATTTTTTCCACTTATTTATTCAAATATCTGTCCAAATTTTATTATTTGTTGAAATTTGATCTATGTGAAATTTTGTATCTATCTACTAGATTATTTTTTATTTGTTCAAATTTGTATCTATCTGTTCAAAAATTTTCCTATATGTTCAATTTTTTTTTTTTATCTATCTATTCAATTTTTATCTGTTACAATTTATCAAGCATATCAAATTATCTTTTGAAATTCACAAGCTTATCCAACATAGCAAACTGTTTAAATCTATATGACCAAATAAGCCAATATCTGTCCAAATAAGCCATTATCTGTTAAAATTTTGAACAAATCCGTAACGTTGTTTGTAACGCCCCAAAAATATATACATTTGATAAACCCAATTTAATTCATAATATAATCTAATCCTCAATTATTTCATCATTAATATGAGAGAGAATAATAAATATTCCATTAATTAATGTAAGCACCAAATTTTCTCTCATTTCTATTCATGACTTTTCCAGTGAGATTTATAAAAGAAATCATATGAATTCAAACATTCACCATTTTTAGAGTATGAATTTATAGCATGTGATGATATAAATTTAAAGCTTGCTAACTATAAAATAATGCCCTATTAGCTAAAAGTTCCAAGGCCTTGCCCAGTTACACAAAAGTGGTGTTCGCACCCAAACACGAATAGCCCTTGGCTTACAAAAAGAAAATAAATAAAAACCTAGCTTCGTGCTCCAAAAGATCCCCCTTTCCTTCACTTTGGCATAAGCACACTGTAATCACCTAAAAATGGTTTCCACTAAGGAATGCGCATGAAACTCAGTAGAGATAATCTAAACAAAGTGCATGTAGTTTAACAATATGATAAGGAGCAATGCAAATGTTATGCCAATGACCAAAATATACAATTTTCTCATTTTGAAATCCTTATTGGATGCACTTGTTCCTAAATATAACCAATTCAATTATCCACTTGATAAAACAAGAGATGGTTGTAGACACCCCATTTTTGACCGACCTTAAGACTCAGACGTCACCGATTGAGCGCTCGGTGATGTTGCATATTGTGCTCGTTCAGAAGTCTCAGAGTCGCGGCCGAGCGCCCTGCCTCCAGACTTCCGAACCCTCTTCTGTGCCTTGTCTCGGTTTGCGAACCAGACTCGGTTTTCTCTGTTTTCTTTCCTGAGGAAAGGGAGTGGTCCGGTAGGCTATCTCCCGGTGGCCGTGAGCTACGTTTCGTGGCCGTAGGCCATTTTGCCCATTTCGGAGCCCGGTTCCCGGTTTTCGGAGCCGTTAGGCCGTGTGCCTCGGCTCGGGACCGCCCAACCATCTCCGTCTTCTCCGGTTTTTGGCAGAGACCTCTGTTTTAATGTTCCGAGGAACACTGGGGCCCCTGATGCCCACTTCGTGGCCGTATGCCACTTCCGGTACCTGTAGCCAGTTTTCGGGACCCCAAACTGCGCGGTTTTGGTCCCGAGCATTCATTTCGCATCCGCTTTCTCCGGTTTTTGGCAGGTACCTCTGTTTTGTTATTCCGAGGGACACTGGGGTCGCAGATACCCACTTCGCTGCTGAACACCACTTCCGGCACCAGATGCTCATTTTCGGGATCCCGAATTGCTCGGTTTTGGCTCCGAGTGTTCATTTCTCATTAGTTTTTGTTCAAACTTGGCAGGTACCTCTGTTTCAACATCAGGAAGATCACTGGGGGGTGAGAAGCCAGCAATTATCCCAGATAACCAATTTCGCTCCTCCGGAGCCCGTTTTTCTCACTTCCGGGCCAATGTTGAATACCTTGGGGGTATTTTCTTCCAACCAAAGCTACATATCTGTGATCAGGGAACATGGGAGGACCCTAAACAAGAGTGGTCGGCCAGAAACTGTGGGTTTCATTTTTGGGCCTCTCCTTCAAGTCTAATGTTGTGGCTCCTGCTTCAGAGTTGCCAGATTCCAACCTTGGATCCTTGTTCTACACACCTTGGAGGACACCTTTGTATACTGGTCGGCCAGAAAATCTTTTGTTCATTTTTTGGTGGTGGCCGGCCGGCCATGGTGAGTGGCTGGCCGACCAGGTGGGGTGGCCGGCCGGCCACCTTGCAGAAAACCACCTGGCCGGCCTGCTTCCCCCTTTCCAGCTCAGTACAGCTGTCCGGATATTTTTGCCAAAATATCACCCCATCCGGGGGATATTTTGGGAGGGAAAGATTGCCTCCATTTCCCTCCCACTCTACACCTTGTTTTGCCTATTAAAGGGGCTGGGCAGCTCCTTCCTCAAGGTTACAAAAATTGTCTTCAAGAACACTTAAGCAAAAACCCTAATCTCCATAGCCAAAACCTTCAAAAAAGCTTCAAGTCTTGCTTGATTTCTTCACCAACACCTAGCCTCACCATTCCAACTTCGATTCCAGCAGCAAGGAAGTGTTCTTCAGAGGCCAAGAGGCTACAAATCCAAGCCAAGAAGCAAAGAAAGACAAGTCTTCAAGGGTAAGTCTTCAAAACCAACTTTTAGGGCTTTTTCTTGATTCATTTCTCTACTCCAATTGGTTGAGAATTGGGGCTCCGACCCCTACTGGTTTTGTGCTCATATTGAGCCCCTCTACAACATTGTAGAAGGGCTCAACTTCATTTGGTGCTTATATATACTAGTTCCTTCAATATTCATCAAATTTGTCACATTTTTGCATGCTAAAATTGACCTATTTGTGTTTGTTTTTAGGGGTCCGACCCCTACTGGTTTTGTGCTCATTTTGAGCCCCTCTACAACATTGTAGAAGGGCTCAACCCCATTTGGCCATTGTATATACCACCTCCTTCAAATTTCATCAAGTGGGCCACATTTTGTATGCAATTTTTGACCTATTTCTATTTGTTTTTGGGACTTCGACCCCTACTGACTTTGGTCTTATTTTGACCCCCTTTACACATTTCATGAAGAAAGTTTGGTCATTTGATGTATAGATAGCATGTCTCATGATATACCCTCTTGTGGCTCCATTTTGCCTTCCATTTCTAGCATGCTTCTATAATGATTTTGGGGTTTCCATAAACTGCATATATGCTTATTTTTGGGCCCTCTTTAATGTTGTAGAGGTAAGTTTGTTCATTTGAATTTTCTATCTACCATCTTCCTTTGAAATGCTCTTTTGGCCACTAACTTTGCATGATATTGTTGATCTATCTATGCTTGCATTTTGGCCAAGTTTGTTACTGAAATAAGCCATATTTGGGACTGTCTTGCTACTGTTCTTGCTGCCATGATCATATTTTGCATGAATAGCATGGCTATAGGCCATTTCGGGGCTTAATTTCACATTTTCGGGATGATTGCATGCTTCGGGATTCATTTCGATTTGTTTCGGGGCTGTTTCCCCCTTCATTTAGGTGCTGAAATTCCATTGCCATGCTTGCATATCATTTCCTATGTCATTTCATGTCTTAATGCATTGCCCCGGTTTGCGTGCCCGTGTGCACGCACTTCGAGACACCTCCGTTTTATCCGACGGCAGCCTATGTGAGTGAGCTGAGGCTCTCCCATGTTGGTGTAAGCCCATCGTCGCATTCCGTATGCCTTTTCATTGCATTTTGTCATTGCCTCGGTTCGCGTGCCCGTGTGCACGCACTTCGAGGCACTTCGGTTTTATCCGATTTTACCATTTCTTCATCGCCTCGGTTTGCGCGCCTGTGGGCACGCACTTCGAGGCACTTCGGTTTTATCCGATTTTGCATCGCATATCATCGCCTCGGTTTGCGTGCCTGTGGGCGCACATTTCGAGGCAATTCAGTTTTATCCGATTTTCTCATTTCATCATCGCCTCGGTTTGCGCGCCTGTGGGTGCGCACTTCGAGGCACTTCGGTTTTATCCGATTTTGCATTGTACATCATCGCCTCGGTTTGCGTGCCCGTGCGCACGCATTTCAAGGCACTCTGTTTTATCCGCTTGGCATTGCGTATGCCTCTGCCTCGGTTTGCGTGCCCGCGTGTACGCATTTTGAGGCACTCAGTTTTATCCGATTTGCACTTCATATCATCGCCTCGGTTTGCGTGCCCGTGTGCACGCATTTCGAGACATCCCGTTTTATCCGATTTACATCTCATTTCATCATCGCCTCGGTTTGCGTGTCCGTGCGCACGCATTTCGAGGCACTCTGTTTTATCCGCTTGGCATTGCGTATGCCTCCGCCTCGGTTTGCGTGCCCGTGTGCACGCATTTCGAGACATTCTGTTTTATCCGGTTTGCATTGCGTATGCCTCTGCCTCGATTTGCGTGCCCGCGTGCACGCATTTTGAGACACTCTGTTTTATCCGATTTGCATTTCATCATTGCCTCAGTTTGCGTGCCAATAGGCACGCATTTCGAGGCACCTCATTCTTATCATTCCGGCATCCTATGTGAGTGTGGCTGTGGCCCCTTTCATGTTGGTATAAGCCCATCATTACATTTCGCATGTCATTCCGGCATCCCGTGTGAGTGTGGCTGAGGCCCTCTCATATTGGTGTAAGCCCATCATTGCATTTCGTGCCTTTATGTCATCGCCTCGGTTTGCGTGCCAGTGGGCACACATTTCGAGGCATCTCATTTTCATAGCATTGCGCATGCTAGGATTGTATGTTAGTTGCATTTCATGCATACCATGCATTTGCACAGGAAACGAGGCACGTTTCGTACTCCGAGTGACGGAACGGGTCTCAATTCCCAAGTCATCGACACTCCGGATTACCCATGATGGAGTTAGGTTTTTTTTGTAGCATTCATCTGCATTCATCTTATATTGAGTTGTGCAATTCGGCTCCTCGGCCATCATGCATTGAGATGCGTGATTGGTGGCACGATGATCGAGGCATGCATATATTTGTGAAATACATTGCTATGCCCTTTTCCTGCTCTCTGTTGCAGCAAAATCCAGAAACAGCAACTTTTCGGAGTCCGGCGCGTATTTCGAGAAATACTGCAAACAGAGGCTAATTGGGGCATCCCAGTGGATTTCCGCGCCAGGCAGCCCAACATACATCATTCATCAACAGCAAGGCAGCCCCCTGGCTTGCATGCCAGTTTACTGCTTCCTTAGTTAATTGTTAATTAATTAGGAATTGGTATTTTATCTGTAATATTCAGACTGTATTATTCTTTCATTCGGATTGTATTATTTATTCGGACCCTCTGCACGAGGGCAATGTTGTAATAAGGGTGGGTGAGTGTGGTGTATGTCTTCCAACCCCCATTTCTTTCTCCCTTTTATTTATCTGCTTATGATGGTTAGATATAGGGCATATTTCAAATAGCATACAGTATGACAGCATGTTTGCATCATTCATCTGTATTACATGCACCGGGCTCGGCGCATCATACTAACTGCATTGTATTTCAATTCCAAGTTGAATACATGTTAGTTGTTGCATTTCACGTGCCATGTTTAGAATAGCCGAGCCTGCTATAGTTTGCATTTTTGCATGTGTTGCATTAGGCATTCTGTATACTTAGGATCATGCATGATTTCTAATCGGTTCCTGTTTTGACTTGGAGTACTCGGTGAGTTTTATGCTTTAGCATCCTTGCATGTGTGTGAGTGTTGCCATGATAGCATGCTTACCATGAGGCTATGTGCTTATGTGATATAACTGCCTTGAATGCCTGTGGGTGGAGGTTGAGTTATCTGAATTGGGACAATTCATCAAATGCTTGTTTTAAGCCCACTAGATAGTGGCAAAATCATTGTTTTCTTAAGCCCACTCGAGGGTGGCAAATCCGCGTCTTAGCCTACTTGCGAGTAGCACCATCAAACCATTTTCAAACAAACAAACATGAAATGTTTTGTTCCAATTCAGGCGATTCGGTCTATACTTGTATGCTGTGAGCATCACATAGTAACCTAGGCTAATAATCGGAATAAGAACTCACAATGTTTTCAAAAACAGATATCATGGTTAGTAGAGGCCGGTCTTTGACCGGGCGAGCGGGGGTGCTCACGATGTGACCTTCCCCAATCGTACCCAAGTTCCCGAGCCAACTTTGGTGATGACGGACACGTGGCCTTTTGGCACCGAGTCAGGGTTTCCTAAATTTCCCATTTTAAAATATTTAGGTGGCGACTCTGTTATCTGGCAAAGCAGTCCATGTTTGGCACTTCTTTCAAAAAATCTGTTTTTCTCAAAAACGATTTGCCGGATTTGGACTCTTTGGTTCGAGATTTGGAACCGCAACAAAATCGAGTCCGAACTGTAGCGAGGTCCCTCGCGGGCTTGTTACAGTTTCTGGCGACTCTGCTGGGGATTTAGAGAAGTTAACTCGAACTCGTGATATCTGCTTTTGACTACACTTGTGTGTTTTTTTTTTTTTTTTTGCATTGCATTTGCATTGGTGCGCCTAGGACACCGTGTTTGCCATCTGCTATTCCTGAGCGGTTTGCCGGAGGCTTGTCTTGTCAAGGCATGTCCATAAGGCTGACCGGTTACGGGCTCTGCCAGTATGGGAACACAAACCCCGGTTTTACCGGGGCACCCTTTTTGACCATTCGACCTAGTGCATATTCGGATCCATAGTGACCATTCCAAACTAGGACAGGTTGCTTACCCGTTTATAGGTTGTTTGAAACCGCTGCGTGCGTAGTGAAACCCTAGTTCCTGACAAAATAGGACAGGGAAACCCTACCCCAACATAGGGGTGTTTTGGCTCTCACTTATCTGTTATGTGCTTGTTAGAGTGCGTCTCTACAAGGAATGCATGTATCAGTTTAGGAGTTTGAGCATCAGGCCTATGGGCACCAATTCAGTATTTTGGGTATCAGGCCTGCGGGCATCAGTATTTGGTGGAATCAGTTTTACCTGAGGGTATCAGTTTACAGGCAGAATTTTGGGGCAGAATTCAGTAGAGAGCACACTCATTCGGTTTTGTTCGTATCTGTTCAGGGTGAAATCAGGCTGAGATGCTACATGTTTTCTCTTTTGCTAGGTAGTCTGGGAACCATAGCTTCAGAAGGCTCCAATACCCCCCGGGTACACCGAACTTGTGTTGATAGACTTTGTCGGGTCAGAGATTCAGTTCAAGGGCAATCAGTGTTCCTTTATCAGAGGCAGGGTGAAAAGGGCCAGTCAGGCACAGATCACCAATTCAGCAGTTACCAAGATCAGTGGCCCTTATCCACCCCACCAGTGAACAGTCAGGCTGAGGTCTCAGTTTCTACTGCAGGGATAGATACCAGTCAGTCAGATGGATCAGCAGGACACGTCAGGGGTGGAGGCAATGATGCGTCAGATGCAGGAAACTATGAAGCTCATGCAGCAAGACGCTGTCCACCAAGCAGAATTTTCCAAGCAGCAAGCCGCAATCATGGCTCAGCAGGCTGAGCTCATTACCAGACTGCAACAGCAAAGCGGCGCGTCTGCTTCACAACAAGTTCCTCCCCTAGCAAGAGCTCCAGCACCTGGGGAGACGCCAAATGTCCAAAATGTCCAAAAGGATACAGACCTTCCAACGGGGCCAGCTCCGCCTCCGATTCTACCGCAACTATCTAAGGCACCCACGCCTGTTAATGTGTCGGACTCTCCCTTTGAGTTTGAAGCGGACCCCACAGCACTGAAGCTGAGTAAGTTGGAAAAAATGTTTAAGAAATCCCAGGGAGCCAGGACTATTCCCGACATCGAGGATGGATATACGTACGCAGCTGTGACGCTGCCAGACAGGTTCAAGATGCCTCAAATTGACCGATTCGATGGGTCCGGGGACCCCATGGTCCACCTGAGTTTGTTTTCAGATGTTCTGCGCCCGATGGGCTTGACAAGACTGCAGAAGCTCTCCCTTTTTGGCAGGACCCTGTCGGGTATCGCGGTCACCTGGTACGCCAAATTGGAGGATTCAGTGAAACAAAGTTGGGAGGAGATGTCCGAGGCCTTCGTCGCACAATATTCATACAATACCCAGATCGAGATCACAACCCGTGATCTCGAGACGACTAGGCAGGAGCCGAAGGAAAGTTTCTCAGAATTTGTAACCAGATGGAGGGCCAAGGCTTCGATGATGACCTTGAGGCCCACGGACAAGGACCAAATTCGGATGATTGTGCGCAATCTTCAGCCGAAGTTGATGCAAAAGATGATAGTAGTCCCCTTCCCTACCTTTTCAGACTTACATGAGATGGGAGTACAGATCGAGGATGCTATGAAGCAGGGCCTCATTGACCAGGAAAAAGAGCAGCCCAGGAGGGCGTTTACCCGCAATTCGAATGCGACCACCAGTGGTGATGCAGCTGCAAGATCTTCTGAAGTGGGCATGGTTACCACTACCGCATCAAAAACAGCTACCCCATTCACCGGTGCGTCCGGAAGTAGCTCACAAAAAACCAAATACCCACCTCGAGTCAAGAGGGTTTTCACTCCACTTCATATGCCTCTGTCAAAGGCTCTAGAGGTCTTACTCCGGGAAGGACATTTGAAACCGTTGGAACAACGGCCCCTACCCGATCCTATCCCTGCAAAGCATGACCAGACTAAATACTGTGCCTACCATCAACAAACCGGTCATGACACCGACAGTTGCTTTCGTCTGCGCCATGATGTACAAGATTTGTTTGACAACGGGGTCATTGCCGCACCAGGTCCTGCAAAGTCTATCGGCACTTGATTAGTGAACTTGTGGGGGATAATGTGATGTGATCGAGGGATGAACCACCTGCGGATGGCGCTCAGATTACTCCAGACGTGGGAATGGCATGCACTGTTTTGAGCGATGTACAAGTGCTGTTAATTTTGCATTCTGACTTGGGTATTGGGTCAGTTTTGTTGTTTTGTTTTGAGTCAGTCTCTTTTGTTTTGGGTCTGTCTTGTTGTATCGAGTCAGTCCTGTTGTATAGGAGTCGGGTGATTCTGGGGGTGTTACCTCGGGCGTCACCATTTTGTTTTGCGTTTGTCTTTTTGTTTTGTTTTGAGTCTGTTTCTGCCAGGGAGCCAGTTATGCCAACAGATTTTGAATGAAACAGCAGTGATTTTCACGCTCTCACATTTGCTTCTGCCGTGTGCTAGTTATGCCAGGATTTGAATGAAATTGCAGTGCATTCCACCTGCTCTCTTGTGCCTTGAAGTCATTGTATTGACCTAAGTTTTTCAAAACCTTTTTGAACACTGCGGTGAAAACAAAGAGGGAGGAATTCCTCGGGATTTGCAAAACTTTGATCAAATGAGAGAAAGAGAGGCATACTAAGCCCTTAATGAATGAAATCATGCTTGTTAGTGTGAGTACTGAGAAGGACCCTGGCTTTGATCCAGATTGATCCTACACTGTCTTCAGCGCGAGCGATTTGTCGCTTTCTTAAAAACTTTCAAAAAAATATTTTGCGCGGTCCTGCGAAGACATGTGCGGAATCGCTCTTGAGATTGTGCAGCTTAGGATCTCTCTCAGCCTCGAGACTCAACCCCCCATTGCTTTCAAACCTTGAACTTGGATTCAGAATGTTCAACGGTCAACCACAATGTAAGGCCTGTGTGGCTAGATTTGAAGCAGCCCTCGAACATGAGGCACCAGAGTCAGATCAAGAAGGTCAGACCTCATCAGAAGAAGCTTGCAAAGCTAGATCAGAAGCACCCCTCGAACTAGGGGCAAAAAATGTCCGATGTGCTCAAAAGCCAAAAGTGGATCTTTCTGCAAATCAATGCAACAGCCACTCTCCTGGATACAGAGGGCTTCAATCTCAACACCATTTGGCATGGACTTGTTACACTTTTACCCTTTGAGAGGCTCGCTGGGCCGAAAACCCGAAAGGGCGACCCAGGCAAAAGTTAGAGCGAGACAAAAATATATATATACAAAAAATGCAAAAAAAAAAGAAGAGAAAAATACAGAAAAAGGAAAGAAAAGAGAACAAAAAAAAGAGAAGAAAAGAATTGAAAAGAAAAAGAAAAGAAAGAAAAACAAAGCTCGCAAGGTCGAAAACCTGCAATAGGCGCCTTGGCAAAAGTTAGAGCATAAAAAGGAGAGGTTAAATACCCGAGTGCACCTTCACCCCGAACTACGTAAGGCTTGATTCCCATCTTTGGGATACGTAGGCAACTTCATTCTGAAGTCCAGCCATAAAACAATTCAAATTCGATTGTGTCCATGCGATGGTTCTGGTCATCTGTGTCTTCTCTGTATCTGAGGATTTGGTTGTGTTCGTCGCTCTGAGGACTGACTACAAGTACACTGCGACGCCATTCAAACAAGGGGCAATTCTCCGTTGCCATTCAGTGTGCTGCGGCGCCAGTCAAACAAGGGGCAACTTTCCGTTGCCATTCAATGCGCCGCGGTGCCGTTCAAACAAGGGGCAACTTTCCGTTGCCATGCAGCTTTCTTCAAGCACGGGCAGTTTTCCTTTGGATCCGAGGTTGTGCATCTCAGGAGTAGGTTTCATACCCGTTGAGCAAATGGCCGTGTGCAAAAATAGTTTTTGAGAATTTTTACTGAGGTTGACTAATTTTCTCGAAAATTGTTTCATTTTCCAAAACTGGACCATTTTCTTGGACCCAAAAAAGGAAAATTTTCAGTGCTCATAGCCTGACTTGCATGATTTCAAATCAAAAATCGAACAAGCATGTTAATCTAACTCTCATTTTGGTCAATTTTTTTTTTTTTTTTTTTTTTTTTTTTTTTTTTTTTTTTTTTAGAAAGCCAAAAACAAAAAATGGTCAAAATGATGAACTAGGGGCACAGTTGAGTCAGGTGTTCTGTATTTTCCTCATTATCAACATACTTGCCAAGAAGGGCACTCTACCTGCCAGAAAAGGGCCCCCCACAACTGAAGTCAACAACAAAGGGCAGAAAGCTCTTTCATCCTCCAAACAACGAGGTATCAAGCCAAGTGCGAAGCACGAACTGGAATGGGGCAAGATAGTCCACTCCTTCATCTGGACAGATCTAATCACGTCCAAACTCCCCAGCAAAGCATCATCAATCGATGTCAGCTGCAGATTTGCTACACGTCCTGTTGTAGCGCAACCCCTCTGTGGGAGGAATTCACTAGCTGTGAGCGGAAGAAAGAGAATCTAGCAGGATGCTAGGGGCCCGAGCCCACAACTTGCTGTTTATCCATCAACCACCCAGGGGAGGGATGAAAAATGAGAGATTGAAGAATAGAGAGATGTGCGATGAGAGAAAAAGTGAGAAAAGGGTTTTTTCAGAAAAACAGAGCTTGAGGGCCGAGTGATGTGAGAATCACAAATAAGAAAGGGTGGGAAACATACCCGGTGAAACAGGCTCCCTGTGCACGTCTGAGTGTCGTGTCTTTTTGTTTTATCTCGATCCTTGTTTTGAGTCGTCTCGAGTGTTACTCGATGTGTCTAGGTTGTGTGCCTTTTGTTTTCTTGTTGAGTCGTAGTGTGCTGTATTCAGTCGTAGGCTCAATACCCAGTTGAGAACTTTTGCTCACTCTCAATTTCAAAAAAATCATTTTGTGCTCCGAGTGCCGTGCCGTTCTCCACATTTGTGCAAAACAGAATTTGTTATTTCATAAAACCGCGGGGTTCAACCCAGGTCATGTGGGAACAGTAAAACCAGGACCTATCTGAAGCTATGAGTTTCGGACTGCAAAGCAAAAGCAAAAGAGGAAAATGTCGGGCATCTGAGTTTGTTCCAACTTCAGTAGGCTCCAAGATTGTATTCCGTGTGTACCTCTTCAGGTCTTGCCAATGCTCTGAAGTATGAGTGTGCTTCTACCTCAAACTCAAGATCAAGTCT